>CM034358.1:48633696-48645226 GCA_019925275.1 Mytilus edulis
ATCGTCCAAATCGATAGGGCCTATTATTCACCGCTGGTGAAGTCAAATTGAAGCCAACATTTCTTCTGTATAATAAAACAGTGACAGACCTGTAAGTCGGTTGACATCTATAATGGTCAACCCTGCTTATATGTATTAGTTCATCGTGGATTATGTTATCAACAATATATATCTCAGTAACAAACCCTTATATGATTTTCTGAATCTACGTACTGTATTTGACAAATCAATAGAAAAGAACGTAATAAAATACAACTATTGTTATAGTTCACCTATTCATCATTATTTTTACTTACCAGTATCTAAATAATCCATAGGTTCAACAGGTTCCTCCGTATGCATCAATATCTCTAAAAAAAATATTTATCAGCAGCATTATTTTATTCAAAATCAGCATTACATTCAAATATGTTCTGGCCTGTCTTTTGGATGCTTTTATTCCGCCTTTTATGAATTGCAGGCTTAAGTGACGTTCTCTTATATACAGTGTTTACAATAATCCTTAATAATTACATTAGATGTATGTTTCATTATAATATTTTATTCTGATTGGCTAACTGCACAACACGTGTTATTCCGTAAGCAGTTGCATTGCTCAATACAACTTTTCATTCATGATAACACGTGCTCCAACAATAAAGTGCACAGGTGAATTAAATAATAAAATATATAAAATTTGTGTTATCATAATCATAGCTAAAAAATGTAATTATAAGTATTGAATGCTTCTTTTTGTAACTTTATAGGGTTGTAAAAGTGTTGACCGTGCGTACATTTTTAGAATGAAGCGCTTCCGCGCTTCATACAAAATGTACTTCGGTCAACGCTTTTACACCCCAATAAATTTACAAAAAGAAGCATTCAATTCTTAAATGAATATTTATTTGAGTATTTAACAATTTGTTAAAGAATGGACAAATGCAATATATAACTTATAATTATGTTACTATAAATTCAATGACAAAATTACAAATAACCTACTGGGACACGTATTTCTGGATTTGGATTACCAGCACCTGTTTAAAACTACAACGTAACATTGGCTCAACGTTGAAAAATGGTCATGTTGGTTTTCCCGTTTGAATGGTTTTACACTAGTAATTTTGGGGCCGTTTATAGCTTGTTTTTCGGTGTGAGCCAAGGCTCAGTGTTGAAGGCCGTACATTGACCTATAATGGTTTACTTTTATAAATTGTTATTTGGATGGAGAGTTGTCTCATTGGCACTCACACCACATCTTTCTATATCTATGTTGGTATGATATAGTTCCTCAATTTTGTAATACAAACCAAAATAAATATTTATGTAATATTTATGTATGGTAAAGTGTCTGGAAAGAAGATAGATACTTTTTTCTTTTCATTCTTATACTTCTTATATCCCATGTGTGCCGACAAGACGAAAATTGTACACGATTGTTTATTAAAGTTCGAAAAATTTCGATGTGTTATTTTACAATGCAATTTTTTTTGATATGATTTGCTGCTTGAATTTAAGTCTGCCTCTGGAAAGACATGAACCTGTAGCTGAGTGGTAGACATAAGTGCTCGTCTATCCGGCCACTTAATTTTTCGTTTCATTTTTTTAATTGCATATTGTCATACATGTTTTTTTTTTATAGCTGACGAATCAGTATTAATTTGCATAATGTTGAAGGTTGTACGTTATTTTGTACTATGGTAGATTTATGTCTCATTGGCAATCATACCACATCTCCTTATGTTTATATATATTTGATTCATTTTTCATACCTATTCATTTTTATCAATTATCTGAAAGTACACATCAGAGCACACCTAATTTACTGAATAAAGGTACTCATCATATGGTGAGGCATGGATATTAAACGGTAAGGTTTAACCATATTTTGATATGAGCGTCACTGATGAGTCTTATGTATACGAAACGCGCGTCTGGCGTACTAAATTATAATCCTGGTACTTTTGATAACTATTAACCAAACCATAATATTCAACTGTATACAAATATCGATAGCAAATTACAATCAACATTTTATTAGTTTTTTTTAATAGCAATTGTGTATTTGTTATCGTGTTCAAATTGATTTCAAACACAAAACAAAGCATTTAAACAAGAATGTGTCCATAGTACACGGATACCCGACTCGCACTATCATTTTCTATGTTCAGTGGACCTTAATTTGGGGGTCGAAACTCTAATATGGCATTAAAATTAGAAAAATCTAGCATAGGGAGCATATGTACTAAGTGTCCAATTGATTGGACTTCAACTTCATCAAAAACAACCTTGGCTTAAAACTTTAACCATAACTAACTGTTATCCCAAACTTGCACTATCATTTTCTATGTTCTGTGGACCATGAAATTGGGGTCAAAAATTTAGACAATACACATAAGAAAGACTGAAAGAAAAAAATACAAAAATGAAAGTAGGACAATAACACAATGGTGGGATGTATACATACCCAGCCACGCCAAAATGATATTACCAACAATAATGTGTCCCTAGTACACGAATGCCCTATCCGCACTATCATTTTCTATGTTCGGTGGACAGTAAATAAAGGCAAGAGTAGTATACCGCTGTTCAAAACTCATAAATCCATGAACAAAAAACAAAATCGGGGTAACAAACTAAAACTGAGGGAAACGCATTAAATATAAGAGGAGGACAACGACACAACATTTAAAATGTAACACACACAGAAACGGACTAAACGGGGTAAACTTTAATTGGCATTACAATTAGCAAAATAATATCATATTTAATCTAAGTTTCAAGTTGATTGGACTTCAATTTCATCAAAAACTACCTCTACAAAAAACTTTAACCTGAAGCGGGACAGACGAACGAACGGACGAACCGAAGGAAAACTGAAAATTAGGATAGGAGTCGATTGCACCTGCCCCTACGCGATAAGAAACAAGGTATGAAAAGTAAAGTGTTAAAGAAGATAAAAAAAAAAAAAAAAAAAAAGTATAACTACAGTGGAATAAAACATGTATTTGCCTTGGCTTAGGAAGACATACCTAGCATGCGTTCCGAAAGTATGAATTTGCTTGGATGAATTAATCTTTATAGCTTTCACAGACAAGGGAATAAATGTATAATATCTAAATTAGAGGTTGTGAAAAGATGATTTCCCCCTTTTTTAACAAAATGCAGGAGAGCTGAACATTAACAGATTGAAAATATATGTGGTGTGCATTAATTTTCGTCCAAATCGATAGGGCCAGTGAATAACACTATGAACTGCCGACGGTGATGTCAAATACTGTAACAGCTCATCTACTGTTACACTGGATCGATGCCACTGCTGGTCGAGATTTATTTCCCCGAGGGTATCACCAGCCCAGTAGTCAGCACTTTTGTGCTGACATAAATTATCATTGATATGGTTATATTTATAAATTAACTGTTTACAAACTTTTGAATTTTTGAAATTCTAAGGCTTTTCTACCTCAGGGATAGATTACTTAGCTGTATTTGGCAAAACTTTTACGAATTTTGGTCCTCATTGCTCTTCAACTTCGTACTTTATTAGGCATTTTTAACTTTTTGGTATTCGAGCGTCACTGATGAGTCTTTTGAAGACGAAACGTGCGTCTGCCGTATATACAAAATTTAGTCCTGGTATCTACGATGAGTTTATTTAATCACTTTTACTTACCATCAACTGGTATGTCCATAGGTAGTTCATATCTCAAGTCTAAAATTTAAATATCAAAAATATTGTTTTTTACTGTGTGCTCAAATACTGTAAACCAACTTATTTTCGCGGATACTTTGTCTCACGTTTAGTCCTTCCTCACGAGTTTTGCAAAGATTTTGTTTCCCAAATTAACTTGATGAAGATAAATAAGGGAAAAAATCAAGTTTTACATACTTGCTATGATTTATATTCGCGTATTTTTTCTATTTGTGAAAATTGCAAAAATAGATAGCTCGCGAAAATTAGTTGGTTTACAGTAACCAATATTGTTGGCCTTCTAATCGATACCTTTTCCTCCTTTATAAAATGAAAATCACACCTGATAAATGTGATGCATCCTATGGGGTACTTCTGTTAATAAGACGAATATTTTACCAATCTCATTGCCTTTATATAATTGAGAAAGGATTTGTTGGAATACATTTCTAAGTGATTTACTTGTTTCGTCTTTCGTGCGTGCTTTTTAATTACTCGATATCCTCTCCGCCATATCTACTGAGAAATACGGGGACAGCCTTCATTTCATAACAATGATATATGAGACAAGTATACATACATGCGAAGGAAATGAATTGCCATTTATTTGATATAGTAGAAAACACTGTTCTGAATAATGACGCCAAATTAAAATAAAAATAAAAATCGAAGTTTTGTTTTGGTTGTTTACTTTCTGTCATATTCTAGTAACTTTAAATACTTGCAACGTATTTGTTTGACAATTTTCGAATTTTTATCATTGGCGTTGTCAATTTATTTTCGATTTATAAGTTTGAATGTGCCTTTACTCCACTTTTAATGTTTCGTATGAAAGCGTATCAAATAGAAGATTTTCCATATCAAGCACATTTAAATAAATGGTTTGCTCATATGATTGGTCCTCGGAAACACTAAATGTCATTTCCATCATTGTATAGAATGTTTGTTTAAATTTAATTTTAAATGTAGCGCGTTGTCCATGTCGATTTATTATGATTGTTAAAATGTAAACGTCATTTCAAATCAAATATTCAAATGTTACACCATTTTTTTTGGTATGATCAGATATATCATTGTATTGTCGTAATTATTGTACATACTTGTCCTTTCATTCGCCATCTCAGAAGAAGTAGTTCCTACAAGGAAAAGTATATTGCAAGATCAACAGCGTTTTTTTTTAAATAAATTTTGTAATACCTTATATTGTGTTACTATAAGACCCCGTTTACAATGACAAAAAAGATCGATCTTTACTAAGATCGATCGTTTTAGGATCAATTTTTGGTCCAGTGTAAATGGGTTAGAAATGTCTACCTCTAGAGGTGGTTTTAAAAAGATCGATCTTATTTGCATCGATCTTTTTTTTTGTGTAAACGCTTAGATCGCGATCGATCTTTTCTCAGGTGAAATAATATAGTAAGATATGAAAATAAAGGTTAGATCGGTTCTTTTCGTGTTGTAGTGTAAACGCACTGGATTAAATTAGATCGATCTCGATCGGTCTTGCTTGTGCAATCTAAACGCGAGCTGGTCTTTTTAAGATAGATTCAAATAAAAGTCGATTCAATTTCGCTGCCAGTGTAAACGGGGTGTTTGTTGCATAAACATGGTCGTATCAGTTGTAAATATGAAATAAATAATGTTTACAAACAGAAAACAAAATACGTAAAAAAAAAAGAATGTGTCCATAGTGAACGGATGCCTCACACTCGCACTATCATTTCCAATCGTGAAATTGAAGGGCTAATATGGCATTAAAATTAGAAAGTTCATCTCATAGGGAAGATATGTTAACTAAGTTTCAAATTCATCAACACTTACCTTGACAAACGAGAATCGTTAGATGTCAGCGAAAATGGCTTGTAAGATATTAAAAAGGATGAAGTATTCTCTGTGTTACCATAAAAGACAGATTCATTGATTAACAATTAATCAAGAAAAAAAATTAATTGAAATATTACCTGTATTCTATCCATAAAGTTATTGAAACGTTCCCGACACAATGTATTTTTGAGTCGTCTCATTTATATCTTCTACATGAAATTCAAGTACATTTTCAAAAGATTAAATCAATTTAAAACTTGATTAAAAAATGAAAACAGCACGTAATATAAATTTCATATGTCCGAAGAGCTTTTCTGGATATACCTTCATCAGGAACGCACAAAGCCACACATACATATGAAAGCTTAGGATTGATAAAAAAAAATGAAACAATTGATGAATTATATCACAAAAGATAAACTAATGATAGCTAAATCTATTTATTTCGCATATACACTAAATTTGCAGCATCCGATCTTAGTACTTGATCATTGTTTATTCAAACGTCGCCCCTGCTAAAGTAAGGAGTTCGTGTTGTTCATTCTTTCTAAGTGTTGAACGTTGTGTTTAGTGTACTATTTGGGTATTTTTTCATCGTCTTTCCTTCGTGTTCTAGTGCTTATAAGCCGGATGTATAAATTCATGATATTCATTGTTATCATTAATGATATTAATAGTAAAGTTATAACCAATACTATGATTATTCATAATTTGTTTATCTATTCACATATTAATTTTTTTTATAATAGTATATATGTGTAAATAAAATGGATTTAATAATTTCTTTATTTTATTTCAGTTCATTCAGATATTTTTCAATACTATAGCGCTGTATGTTACATTTCCCTTAGTTTGAAGAGCTATAGAATTATACATTTTTTCATGTAACTGGTTAAAAAAAAACGTCATAAAAGAAGAAATTTATAGCGTTGCTGCTGCTCTCATACTACTCTTAAGTCCCTATTCATATGAATCTAGCGCCCACTTAAATGGTGTGTGTTCGCCTCTCAGAGTTTAACAATAAGTTATTGCCAAATATTAATGAATACCAAAGATACAAAATCTGCAATCTTATGTTTATATTGAAAAACACGTTGCATACATGTACTTAATATAACATTATAGGCGTCCAGTCTATCCGATGCATTTATTTTGCATCCTTTGGTAGACTAGAGTTTTCAATTTATTTCAATGTTATGACGTGGGGTTCTGTCTGGTATTGCTTGATGGATAGGAAGACCAGGTTTTCACATGTGGTGAATGAAGCCCCACGACCCGTGTTGCTTATTCTTTAGTTTTCTATGTTGTGTCATGTGTATTATTGTTTGTCTGTTTATATTTTTCATTTTTAGCCATGGCTTTGTCAGTTTATTTTCGATTTATGAATTTGACTGTCCCTTCGGTATCTTTCGTCCCTCTTTTGTACTTGTTATTCGAAATTCAGAATGTAATTTACAAAAAAGAACCTTGTCAATGATATTTTGTGGGAAAACAAAGTGATCGGCCAAATTTGGTTATCTACTCACATGTTATCGTTCGGTTTTGTTATTCTGATTTTAGGTAGCGAATGATGTTCTTATGGTCATTTTTGAAACATTAAAATTTTGAAACTAAACAGAAACTAAGATTTCCATCCCCCAGACAAATTTAACTTTAGATGGATTTACCTATTTTTTTATGTGCTTTTTCGTATAAAGCTCTATAACGTTTTTGGTCCTTATAAATATACATCCATCCTTGGCTTACAAATATCCGGCTTTCAGTGTTCTTGGTGATGGTAAATCCAGAAAAGACGCATTGAATTTATAATATATTGTTTTCATTCTTTTACACATTACGTATCAAACTCTTTAAAAGCACAAGCTTTCTTCTTTTATATATTGGACAACCCAGGGGCAGATCCAGCCATTTTAAAAAGGGGGGGGGGGGGGTTCCCAACCCAGGATAAAAGGGGGGTTCCAACTATATGTCCCCATTCAAATGCATTGATCGGCCAAAAAAAAGGGGGGGTTCCAACCCCCGGACCCCCCCCCCCCTTCTGGATCCGCCACTGCAACCTACCTTTTGACAAAGCGTTGAGTATGCTGCTTTGTTATGTTGCTACAGCATCCATTGATACATCAACTTTAAATGTAAAGTATTAATTGATATTGGCATGCATAATTTTAATTAATGAATGTGGTCGTTTTACCTTTTGTTTCTATTATAACGTTAGTCTAGTAAAATCTTAGTCGATTACAAAAATACAAAGGCTAAAGAGATTGAAAAGAAATGTAGCAACTGTCAATGAGACAATTATCCACAACAGTTTAAATGACTTGAATCCCCTATTAATGTATTTGATTTGCAAATGAATACAACAAAAAAGGAAAATCACAAAAATACCGAACTCCGAAGAAATTAAATATTGAAAGTCCCTTATCAACATGATCAAATTGCAAAATCCAAATCTCGAACACATCAAACGTATGGATAACTGACTCTGTTCGGTGTTGACATGAATATCAATTATATGGTCATTTTTATAAATTTTCTGTTTACAAAACTTTGAATTTTTCGAAAAACTAAGGATTTTCTTACCCCAGGAGTAGATTACCTTAGCCGTACTTGGCACAACTTTTTAGAATTTTGGGTCCTCAATGCTCTTCAACTTGTATTTGTTTGGCTTTTTAACTATTTTGATCTGAGCGTCACTGATGAGTCTTATGTAGACGAAACACGCGTCTGGCGTATAAAATTATAATCCTGGTACTTTTGATAACTATCTGTACAGGCATTTTCTTATGTCAAAATGGTGGATTGAACAATACATATTATTTGGTACGCCTTATACAAAAATTACGAGAATACACATTATGTACCTATATGGTAAATATGGCCATGATGTCCATCATCATATGATAGTTATAGAATAACAATTACACATTATGAATGATTGATAATTAGAATGAACAAATTAGAATTTAACACAATACACACGAACAATACGACGCCAACGACAAAAAGGTAGACCTCAAATTTTCATGATGATTATCCTGATAAGAAAAAAAATTACAAACAGATTTTATATATTGAAGACTAACAATTGTTTAATTTTGTTAAATGATATTTAGTTTGCGATGACAGATAACCCCTCCTATATTCTAAAATATAATAATTATATTCATTATTTCCGTATATTGAAATGAAGTACTGAAACATGTTACTTTTCCCCAAAAAAGGAAGTTTTTTAATTCTTCAGTTTCATTATGTATATCTGTTATATTCATTTGATAAAATTTACTGTTTTCAATAGCATTAATTGTTCTAAATAATAAGGATGTTCTTATCCCAAGCATAAAAACTTAGCCGTATTTGAAGCAACCTTTTTCAACTTTTGATCTTCAGTGCTGTACAACTTTGTACTTTTTTTCGCTTTCGATCTTTTATATCTGGGCGTCACTGGTGATCTTGTGTGGACGAGGCGCGTTTTTGGCGTATTAAATTTTAAACCTGATGCTTTTTGTTATTCATTAATCATGTGTTTCTTTGTCTAATACGTTCTCCTATTTATTTGTATTGTAGTCCTGTAATATTATGTTGTCATTTCAATGTTATATTTAACATTGCCATTAAAGTGCGAGGTTTGCCATGCCACAAAACCAGGTTCAACCCACCATTTTTTCCTTTAAAAATGTCCTGGACCAAGTCAGGAATATGACCATTGTTATATTATAGTTCGTTTCTGTGTGTGTTACAATTTAACGTTGCGTCGTTTGTTTTCTCTTATTTTTGAGTGTAAATTGACATTGCGATAAGACGTGTCACGGTACTTGTCTATCCCTAATTCATGTATTTGATTTTGATGTTATATTTGTTATTCTCGTGGGATTTTGTCTGATGCTTGGCCCGTTTCTGTGTGTGTTACATTGTAGTTTTGTGTCGTTGTTCTCCTCTTATATTTATGCGTTTCCCTCAGTTTTAGTTTGTTACCCCGATTTTGTTTTTTGTCCATGGATTTATGAGTTTGAACAGCGGTATACTACTGTTGCCTTTATTTAAAGCTTTTCGATACATATTACACACAAGTTAGAGTGGAAGTTTCTTATATAAAAAAGAATTAAAAAAAAACGATTTTAAAATTAGAAAGTCTATAAAAATTAATCAAATCAAATGCCAAACACGAACGGAATAAAAGAAAAACAGAAGCGATAGTCCTGACTTCGGACCGGCATTTCCCCAGGAAAATATCGGATAAATAAACCTGGTTTAATAACTGACAAAACCTCCAACTTGTATGGCAGTTGTTTATAGCTCGCACATATTGAAAAATTGGCTGAACAACCCAACTATACAAATAGGTTATCACTGAACTAGTATATATTTGTTTAGGGGCCAGCTGAAGGACGCTTCTGGGTGCGGGAATTTCTCGCTGTATTGAAGACCTGTTGGTGACCTTCTGCTGTTGTCTGCTCTATGGTCGGGTTGTTGCCTCTTTGACATATTCCCCATTTCCATTCTCAATTTTAATGGGACAATTATTGGATCCAGCAGCAAAAATTTATGAACATACATTTCTAACTCTTTGAAATCATATTTTCGGACTAGTTTTTCTACTTTTTACATTTTTTTATTCCACATTTTTTCATTATTCATTATCAACAAACTTACCGGAAAGAGGTGATATCTGTCTGTGAACTTGGGCCAGGAATCTCTCACATTGATTTTATAGAAGCATTCATATACTTTTCGTGTATTAGTTTGATTCTCATCATATAATTGTGCAACAAATATATGAAAATTATCATCAACAAATGGGAATATCAGTTAATATAAACTTACGATATTATGCGTATAATCCTAGTAATTTTCAGCTATGTATATTGTAAAAGGAAATAAAATTTTGGGATTCCACATTATTTAAATAAATATGTGATTTAATCAAGTCATGTCAAGTTGAGAATTTAAATGAATTGATGAAATCTTATATTAAGAAGACGAGATACAGGAAGATATATAATCGACACGGATAAATTTAAATTTAAATGAAGGGACTGTGTCAAAACACAAGACTGATTATCTGTGTATCAATTGATAAGTGTATCCTAACTGTACATATATATAGTAATTATGAAGTCTCTTTTGAAACATTATTATTCCATATGGAACGAAAATTGCGTAACATGTAATTCGTTATGAAAAAATATTATAGATTATATAATAGTTCATCTATTTTGACATTGTAACGGGACAAGTGGCTTACATAAAGGAAATGGATAATAAGGAAAGGTGAAAAGGATAGCCAATAATAAGGAGAAAGCATGCTTATAATTCTTTCATCCTATATTGTGATATTGCTTCTAAATAAAATGAGATGTGGGATATTGTTCGACTTAAACTTAAATTGATTTACTTTCTTTGTTAACAAAAACGTGCATCTCTTGTACAAAAGAATATACAACGACCATTTTTGAATTGATATTTTAATGATAAGACATCAATGACTTTATCACCGTCGTGTAAATCTGTAAAAGCATTGATAAGAGCTGGTTATAATCCTTTTCTAAACTTTCAATGGTATTTGTATACGCCATGTTAACATAGAAACATTGATATGTCCATTTTAAAATCTTTGCGGAACCGCTTGTACACTATTAGTATCGCGCAAAGAAATCATGAAAAATAACTGTTTTGATCTGAGCGTCAATGATGAGTCTTATGTAAACGAAACGCGCGTCTGACGTATTAAATTATAATCCTGGTACCTTTGATAACTATTTACACAACTGGGTCGATGCCACTGCTGGTGGGCATTTTGTTCCCGAGGTTATCACCAGCCCAAGAGTCAGCACTTCGGTGTTGATATGAATATCAATTAGATGAGCATTTTTATGAATTTCCTGTTTACAAAACTTTTAAATTTTGGAAAAACTAAGGATTTTCTTATCCCAGGAGTAGATTACCTTAGCCGTACTTGGCACAACCTTTTGAAATTTTCGGTCCTCAATGCTCTTCAACTCTGTCCATGTTTGGCTTTTTAACTGTTTTGATCTGAGG